>CM066312.1:75061457-75078088 GCA_033807775.1 Saussurea involucrata | reverse complement strand
TAATCACGGTTAGAAATTCTTTTGGGAATGGTTTTTATGCTTTTGGTATTTCTTTTGTGCAGATTATGCGTAGCTTGAAAGATGAGATGGGCGGAGGCATGCTCGTCAAGAAGAAAGAAAGAAAAGATGAAGTGTACGTGGGCGAGGAAGCGGAGAACAAGGGAAAGAAGATGATTGGAGGTGAAGAAAACACTTGATTGGATGCTTGAAGTTTCTGCGGTACTTTCACGGGCGCGAAGGAATCTCCCCGGCCGTGAAAGTCATTTGGGCTTTTAATTTTCTGGACTTTTAATGTTCTGGGCTTTTTAACTTTGGGCTTTTTGGGCTTTGTCTTTAAACTCCCTTAAGCCTTTGTTCCTAGTATATTAGGCGATTTTTATTTTAGAATTAGGCTCTCTCTGAATCAAACGACAACTTTCAGTTTCCTAGGAGTAGTTTCTCTCAACTTGGATCAATTTCTTCAAGAATTTGGGGAAGAAGATGAAATTTCTACAAGCCTAGGCCATTGGAACCGATTTGCTACCGGTTTTCATACTAGTATCTTCTTCCCTTTCTTCTTAACTTATTTTGTTGTTGAATTCTAATTTTACTTGGTTGGAAACAATGTTTTGTTCATGAATTCGTCTTTGTTCTTAATTGAAGTATTATGTTTAATTTCTCTTCATCTTTCTTGTGTTTATTGTATTTTCTCTACTCTCTTGCATCTCTATTCCTTCTCTTTCTACTCTAATTCTCTACTCTCTTAGTTTAAAATTCTGCACTTTATCAATTTTCTGCACTTTAATTTAGGTTAGAAAATTTTCTGCACCCTAATTTTCTGCATAAAAATAGGTTAGGTTAATTAAATTCCATCAATTCACTAGTTTTAGGCATTTAGAATAATTTATGCACATGTTTATTTAATAGTTTAATGTTCATCTCTTGATTGTTAGTGTTAATTGTAATTAGATTGAGTCTAATGTAATTTCTTTGTTAGTCTAAGTTTAATTTTGGTTTTTATTCCGTTAGAGTCTAATTAAGTAATTTGTGTTGGTCTCGTTTAAATAACTCGTTTAATTGGGTAATCATCGCCTTAGGATTGAAGTCTTGGTATTGATTAATTGTTCTTAAAACGGATGTTGAGTTTTAATCCATTTCGATTGTAACGAAAGTTGAATTGATTTAATTGGGTTTTAACAAATCATCTAGTTAATTTAATTGGTTGTTGATAACAACGAAAGTTTAGTCTTCACTTGAGTCGAATTGATCAATGACAACAGTTCTAACATGTGAATAGTTAGGGACGTTGATTGGAAAATACATTCGTTTTAAATCTTAATGTTTCTTTTCAATGTATATGTGTTGCGAAAGTAAATACATATCTTGGTTAGAAAAGCTTTCTCACCTCGAGAGAGGGTTGAAGTATTTTAGAAAAATGAATTCCCACCATTACCAAAATCCGAGGTTGATATTACCCAATGTTCATAATTTTAGTCGTCTTTTATCTTACTTCGTTTTAGTCTTAATTGCTTCTTATTGTTTCTCTTTCCCTTAATCTCTTTTATTTTAAGTTCATTTAGGTAAAAATCAAATCAATTTATCTGATTCGCATAACTAGCCATGATTATTAAGTAGTTAGTGTTTAGACCGTCACCTCCCTGTGATCGACCCGTATGCTACACTTCCCGTACGCTTGCGGTATAAATTTAAAACACATCAAGTTTTTGGCGCCGTTGCCGGGGAAGAGGACCGCGGCGGTTGAAGAAGAGGGCGATCGCCGCTGCTGGTTGCTGAGAGAGGAGAGCAGCGGCTGTTGGCTGTCGACGGTGGAGGAAGATGGTAGTGACGGTGGCGTAGGGCGGCGCCTGGTGGTGGTGGAGATCGTGGGTGGTGATGGTGGCGACTATGGAGTGGAAAGGGGGGGGGGGGGGGGGGAGAACGGTTTCATGGTTAAAAGGTGAATTAGGGTTTTTACTTCTTAAAAAAACAGATTTTAATTTATCTTTGTTTTTCGAAAATTAATATTAATAAAAAAAAGCAAGGGAGAGAAATGGGTGCTGTATTGTTTTCACACCCAGGGTGATTTTTTCACTCCCGGGGAGGTTGGGCAGAAACATTTACTTAAAACTGATGCATTTTTTTCACTCCCGGGTAGATTTCTTCACGCCCGGGGAGTTTGGACAGAACTTTAAGCACACGATAAAATTAGAAAATAAATATAGACACCTATACACGGAAATATAAAGGGTATAAAACACGTTTGGGGATCGATTTTTGAGCATTTGATCAATTGTTCTTAAAACGGATGTTGAGTTTTAATCCATTTCGATTGTAACGAAAGTTGAATTGATTTAATTGGGTTTTAACAAATCATCTAGTTATATTTGTTTTAAGCCTCAATGTTTCTTCCTAATGTATACGTGTTGCGAAAGTAAATACATATCTTGGTTAGAAAAGCTTTCTCACATCGAGAGAGGGTTGAAGTATTTTAGAAAAATGAATTCCCACCATTACTAAAATCCGAGGTTGTAATTACCCAATGTTCTTAGTTTTAGTCGTCTTTTCTCTTATTTAATTCTAGTTTTAATTGATTCTTTATGTATCTCTTTCCCTTAATCCCTTTTAGTTTAAGTTCAATTAGATAAAAATCAAACCAATTATTCTGATTCGCATAACTAGTCATGATTATTAAGTAGTTAATGTTTAGACCGTCACCTCCCCGTGATCGACCCGTATGCTACATAACCCGTACGCTTGCGGTATAAATTTAAAACACATCAAGTTTTTGGCGCCGTTGCCGGGGAGGCGACTAGCCTAGCACTGACCTACTTTTTGATCTACTAGTCTATGTCTTTACCCCATTTCTTTTTATGTTTTCGTTTCGTCATCTCATCTTTTATTTGTTTAACCGTGTGCTTGAAGTTTTTGTTTGTGTAGTTTGGCCAACTTGCAGAAGGGATGAAAAGTCACGATTGACGAAAAAGGCGGTGAGTGATGGGCCATTGAGATGTGTGTTTGGTAAGATCGGGATATTATTACCTTTAGAAATGATGAGTGATTTTATCTCTATCTCATTAATTCCTTCTCGTGCGCTATTTTTATTATTCTCTCGGTTCGGTATTTTTTATGTCAAGCCGGACATCGCCGATCCGTCTTTCTCTATCCCTTGTTTAATTCTCGGCTATGGGTAACGTAACTTGTTATACAACGAGTACACATCGATCATACGGTGTCTTTTGTGTTTACGCAACCCATACAAACCGGTGAGCAAATAAGTCAATCCTTTGACTTTCACTGATTTATACACTCTTTACTCCCTAATAGTATAATTCTTCGTCAAGATCGCGACGATAAACGAGCTGCTCTTTCCCTCCCTTTTATTTAATTCTTCATCAAACTCGCGATGTCAAACGAGTCTCCGTTTTTCCCTCTATGTTCTACAATAATTTTTTGGTTTTTCGGGATTCAAATACTTGAAAATCGAACGCCGAATGTGTTTTATACCGTTTGCAATCATGTACATACATATATATATTTTTTAGTTTTGTTGTTTTGTTGTTTAAAGTTCTATCCATACTCCCCGGGAGTGAAAAACGACGTCATTTGAAAAGAAAATTTTTTCTGTCCATAATCCCCGCCCGTGATGAAATCTCCCCGGCCGGGGAGGGCCAAACTCCCCGGGAGTGAAAAAACTTACCCGGTCGTGAAAGTTGGACAGCAAGCTTTCCTTCCTTCTCCTTTGTTCCTTTTGAATTTTTCTATATTTCTAATTAATATTAATTTTCAAAAAAAATAAAAAAAAAATTACTTTTATCAAAACCGTAAGTTTTGTCAACAGAAAACAAAAACCCTAATTTCACTTTCACCTTCTCCTTCCCGTCGCACACACCACCCACAGACGCCACCCTCCACCATCTGCAACTAACTCCGGCGACTCCATCGGCGTGAACAACCGCCAAGCACCGTTCCTCTCTTCTCTCTCGATTCTCCATCTCCGCCTCCCTCTCTCTCATCTGAACAATCCTCCGTCGCCATCATTTCTCACCATTCGAACGGTCACCGTCGCCTTCCACCATAACCACTGTTGCAGTAACCTCCATTCGCCGCCGTGGTCCTCCTATCGATCTCCTCCATTTCCTTCATGCGCTACCGTCGACCAGTGCCTCTCTCTTCTCTCTCGTTCGACTACCAGGCGCCACCGTCCGTTCGTCTTCCATTTTCCTTCTGGAAAACCAGCAGCAACCGCTGCTCCTTTCTTCTGGCCGCCGCCGTTGCACTGTACCGCCGGTAATCGCTGCCGCCATCGTTCGTCTCCACAACGAACCGCCGTGGTTGGCGCCGTTGCCTCCTCCTCAACCTCCTTCAACCAGCCGCCGCTCTCCTCTCGATCTCCTCCAGCGACCGTCGCACGCCGGCGTCGTTTTTTTTTTCTGCCCTACATCACACGACATTTTCGGGTTCTAGGAAGTTTCTCTCAACTTTGAACAACTTCATTGAAGAATTGGAGAAGAAGATGAACTTGCAACAAGCTTAGGCCATTGGAATCCGACTTGCTACCGGGTTTCATACTAGTATCTCCTTCTCTATCTTCTTAAGTTATTTTGTTGTTAAATTCTAATTTTATTTGGTTGGAAACAATGTTTTGTTTATTAATTCATCTTTGTTCTTAATTGAAGTGTTAGATTTAGTTTCTCTTCATCTCTTTTGTGTTTATTGTATTTTCTCTACTCCTTTGCATCTCTATTTCTCATCTCTACCCTAATTTCTTCCACTATATTTGAAATTCTGCACTTAATTTTAGGGTTAATTAATTTTCTGCGCTCCAATTTTATGCATAAATATAGGTTAGATTAACTTTCTACACATGTTTACTTATTAATCCATTGTTCATCTCTTGATTGTTAGTGTTAATTGTAATTAGATTGAGTCTAATGTAATTTCTTTGTTAGTCTAAGTTTAATTTTGGTTTTTATTCCGTTAGAGTCTAATTAAGTAATTTGTGTTGGTCTCTTTTAAATAATTCGTTTAATTGGGTAATCATCGCCTTAGGATTGAAGTCTTGGTATTGATCAATTGTTCTTAAAACGGATGTTGAGTTTTAATCCATTTCGATTGTAACGAAAGTTGAATTGATTTAATTGGGTTTTAACAAATCATCTAGTTAATTCAATTGGTTGTTGATAAAAACGAAAGTTTAGTCTTCACTTGAGTCGAATTGATCAATGACAACGGTTCTAACATGTGAATAGTTAGGGACGTTGATTGGGAAATACATTCGTTTTAAATCTTAATGTTTCTTTCCAATGTATATGTGTTGCGAAAGTAAATACATATCTTGGTTAGAAAAGCTTTCTCACATCGAGAGAGGGTTGAAGTATTTTAGAAAAATGAATTCCCACCATTACTAAAATCCGAGGTTGATATTACCCAATGTTCTTAGTTTTAGTCGTCTTTTCTCTTATTTAATTCTAGTTTTAATTGATTCTTTATGTATCTCTTTCCCTTAATCCCTTTTAGTTTAAGTTCAATTAGATAAAAATCAAACCAATTATTCTGATTCGCATAACTAGTCATGATTATTAAATAGTTAATGTTTAGACCGTCACCTCCCCGTGATCGACCTGTATGCTACATAACCCGTACGCTTGCGGTATAAATTTAAAACACATCAGTGGTCAACACTTCACCGCAAAGGTCGACCACTTCGATGTTCGCCTAACTCTGAAACGACTCCAACAAGCCTTGGATCTACCATATAGCAACGACTTTGAAGACATGGTTCCCGAAGAACAACTCTTTGCCGATATTCGCAGTTTGGGATATCAAGCCCCGAACAACTCAGTTCTTACAAGTTCGTCCAAATTCAAGCAAAAGTTTCTACCAAGAGTCTGGTATACTCTATTCTCCGTGATCAACCGCTGCATGACTTCGAAATACACCGAGCTTGACAAGTGCAACATAGCCACTCTCAGGCTATTCCATGCTGTTGCATTTAACCGTCGCATCGACTTCGCTATAATTATTTGGAATGAACTCATCGAGATAGTCGGTGACAAGTCTAAGCCGATCAAGAAGCCTAACTTTGTGCCTTACCAGAGATTCCTTCAAATCATCATTCATCAGATTATGGAAGGCAATCAAGAGATACCAAGACGACCCAATGCAGTCCAAGGCCCGAGACAATGGATGCACTTTCTAACGATGCCCACTTCTATCAACTTTGCCCACATTGCCGTTATACCCGAAGCTGTTCTAGCATATGCCGACCAACAGTCTGCGGTAGTTAGACAATATAGGTTAGATAATGCACTGATGGTCCAGCCAGAATCGGAGGGACCTACCCACAGTGCCACCCAATTAGGCGGTGAAGGTCAACATGTCGAGCAGGTTCAGGAACACAGGGTTCCAGAAAAGGGAGAGGTGGGGAGAACAGTAAGAAAGAGAGTGGGAAATGTAGCGAGGACTGCTGGTCTGGCATCTACTTCCAAAGCGACTAAACTCAAATTTTTTGATGATGATGTCTCATGGAACTCCAAATATGCTGCTTGTTCATCTGAGGATGAAGCATCTACCCTACCAAGAAATGATGTTGTTAATGCCGCTGACTCAGATTCCGACTCAGATCATGACCCCGATGCACATTTGATACCAAGACATGTTGGTCTAAGACATAGAATAGAGAGTTCCAATGATGATTCCACCTGGAACGTCGGACTCTCAGGCAAAACTGGTGTCATAAGGCGTGGAGAGGGTGATGTAGTTGAAAATATTGATGTGAGCCGAGAGAAGGGAAGAAAAGAAATGGGAGAGTCTGAGACAGGGTCACATAAAGTTTTAACTAGTGACTCTCCCCAAACCGATCGAAGCTGGGTAGCCACATCCACTGCCAACGAGCGTTCGTCGCCGTTGCACATTGAAACAGACATGGTGGACCCAGCCATGCAGTGCACAACCCCACTAAGCTCCTCATCGGCTTCTCAACAAGCCGATGTTTCATTCAGCACAGGGGATCAAGCAGAAACGCTATCGGCAACACATTCGGTGTTTACCGGTATTGAACAAGGTAGGCTCCTGCCCCAGCCACCGAACGTTATTCCGCGTACGTCGAGTCTAGTGCCTTTTGGAGGAACTACCTTTCCTAGGACACGAGCGTCGGGATTTCAACAAGTTGTGGGCTTTCGTGCCCTAACCGGAACACCCAGAGTGAGGCCGCCATTCGTTGGTGCCTTGCGAGGATCGGGTGGAAGACCTGTCATTGCTAACACTATGTCATCTTTTGAACACATGCAGTAGAGTAGTCACAATTGCTACTTCAACCGGAAACCTAAGTGGTCCGGGCGTTAGATCAATTCTCCCTAACATGCCATTTGAACAGGTTGTTGCAATGCTAGGCCCGCCCCCGCATTACATTACTCTGGACCTACTGGGAGCTTTATTAGCTGCAATCAACACGACTTACAAGAAGCACGCCAAGGAAATGAAAGAGGTTGTAGACAACATATCTGCAGAGGTCAGCAAAGCAGTTAAAGGGAAGGGGATAGCAGAATCTCCACCGACTCTACAAAATCAACCATCCTGTACTCAACCAAGATCTCAACCACCACCATCACAACCCTTACACACAATCCCAACCCATCAGCTTAAATCTGAGTTGTTAGCCTGGTTACTTGCCCAAGGAGACACAAATACCAACGAAGAAGTAGATCTGGTAGGCTTACTCTGCAGGCAGACTGAAACCCAAACCCAACTACCCACCAGCACAGACTTCCAAACTCTAAACAACTCCATCCAAGAAATGACCCAAGCCATGATGTCCGGTTTCACATCCTTATTTGACAGAGTCAAAGTTTTGGAACAGGCATGTGGTGTTCAGGCTCAAGGTTCTAAGAAACGAAGACATAATGATAAAGATAACCCTGATCAACATGAGGGGGAGAAGAGAGCCAGAGTTGGAGAGTCGAGTGGTGCAGTTGCTAAAAATATCGGGGGATCAGATCAGACAGTAACTGAGGGGGCAGAAGGGGCAAGTGGACAGGAAACTGATGTGGTCCAAGTTGATGAGGACACTGTTCTAGCTGATGTCATAACTAGGGCTGAAAAGCTTCAAGTTGTTGACAATAGAACTGAGGAGGATAGGATGGATGATGATATGATGAACGACTATATTTATATTGATTCCGAAGAAGGGCCGGAGACAATAACCGTTCAGATCAAAGAAGAAATTGATGACATTTTTTACACCACCGGGGCTCAAGTGATTGAATCTGATTCTGATGATGATACTTCTCAACCGCAACAACAAAGTGATCAAGGTACAGGCTCTTCATCTCAACAGGTTCTAGTAAATACTGATGGCAGCATAAGAGATCCAATCCTCGAAGCAGAGCTTAGATTATATCAGGATGTGATTGATGCTGAACCACGGTATGTCGCGACTGGAGAAACAGTGAGAATTTTATATCCATTCCAGGAAAGCATAAGGAAAGACTTGTTTGTAAAGAACATTCAGAGGATCAAGTTGGAAAAGTTGTACGGAATTGAGAACTGACCGTCTCTTCACAAAATTGAATTTCTGCATGTCATGAACAACAAAGACTTGAAGACAGATGTTGTAAGGTCTGACAAAGAAATTGTGAAGGTCTTGAAGATAGAGTCATACCGGCTACTCAATGTTTGGTACCCTCAGTTCACAGTTAAAAGATCTGATGGCACCGAATGCGTCTTTTCAAAAGCCGACTTCAAGAGCTTAAAGCTGGATGATTTCCTTAGGCTCTACCATTCCCTTGCTAGCATTCCTGATAAGCCACTTCAATGGTCTGCCGCTTATCAGAGTGTAAAAAGGTTCATGCGGAATATACTGAAATTTTCTTACCTTACAGATTTCCAAATGGCCTTAGAAGCTCATCAATCCAGAGTAAGACTCAGAAGACCCAACAAACGACTGCTAGATGTTCAGGGTATCCCTGTTTACTCTGTGCTCGATAAACCTGAACTCGGAGTCGTATACTTCAATCAAGAGATGAATAAAAGATTCATGAGAATCTGTGAAGTAAACAAATACAGTGATGGAACTTTCAATATGATTCAGATCAATCTAGAGAGCAAGCTGAGACTGGATGGAAGTGGGGAGGTAAAGCTTAAGGAAAAGGAGAAGCGGCTGATAAAACAAGTCCTGGATGCTATCACCTACAGAAGAGAGTACCGGAATGCGTTGAATAGATTCGAGATCATCTTTGGAATCCGGAAGAAGCATGTGAACCCGGTGAACGCTTAGATCTGATGTCTCTACTTTGGTACAAAGGGGAAGATTGTTAGTGCTCTATTTAGCACCTTGTACCAAGTAGAGGGGCCATTTTAGAACTTTAATATTTGCAAACTATAAATGTTTTTTCCCTTTGTAATTTCATTTATGTCATTCCATTCCACCCACACAAGTACACAGTATTGCACTCTCTCTTTTCTACATCATTTTGTACTTGGAGGATCTTATTATGAATAGAGGGATGACATCTTGAGTATATTGATTACTAAATGCTTGTTCTGGGATCACACTTGTGTTCCGCCCCTGATAAGTTAATCCATACATGATTTGATGTAAAAACAAATGAATAGTTCCTATGCATTTTATCATTGATGCTTTTATTCACTTAGAAGATCTAGAGGAAGTGGAATTTATATTATTTATTTAATATTAAGTCATAAGTCGTGTAAGGGTTGTAAAAATTATTTGAATTTTGTTTGGTGTTGATAGCTATTTGTAATTGATGTTTGATTTAGAATAAGGAGATGAATTACTGTGGCAATGACTATACTTGCAAATAATAGTTTTTGTATTAGAAGATTTTGTGGACACTCGTGTTAGTGTTAGTAAGGTTGGATTTTGTTTACTTCTTTTTTTGAGTTAAGGCTTGCATTTACTTTTTGTCCACCTGACTATTTGAAGCTATGTTGACATACACTTTCACAAAATCTATAAATGAAACACATATTGATGTAGGATCGAAAAATCCGGTGAAATCTATTTTAGGAGGTCTGAATTCTGGTTGTAATTAAACTTGTGTATTAGAGCATCTCCGACAGCTGGAACCATGAGAAAATAACAAGATGACCGGAGGTACGGCAAGATCGATGAGGTGGGAAAGTTAGCTACAACCTTTCCTCTTCACCAACTTCCCGGATGACTGGAGAGAAATAGAGTTATGGAACTTCTTCTCGGTGTTGTGGTAGATGTTTACCTTGCTAGTAAACTTAACAAAGATCGCAAGAAATCTGGATTCGTGAGGTTCATCAAGGTGAGAGACGTGCACGCCTTGGAACGAAAGCTAGGCAGCCTATGGATCGGTTAATTCAAACTATTCTTTAGTGTGGAAAATTTCAAGAGAAAACCTATGAAGACCGAGAAATCGCCAGATTTCAAAGCCCATGAAGTTGGCTTCGCTTGGAAGTTGGAAGAAAAGTAGAAGAGACTTAAGAACCTTTGTTGATGTGCTGATAGTGAAACTCCTCGAGTCTCATTACGTAGGCAAGGTACGATCGATCCACGCCCTTAACAACATCGTTGAATTACGTAAGCTTGATGGATGGGCAACGTCAACTTCAGACTTTGTGTATGTCCAATATGGCAAAGAAGACCTGCTCAAAACCTTACTTCCATTTCTCTGATCGGTAAACATAGGAATTGCTGTAACACATAATGACATATAGCAAGATACATGTGCAGAAATACAAAGTGAACGAGAACCCCCTCAACCCAAATTCTGAGGAAATCCACGAAAGCATCTCCAAATCTAAACCCCCCCCCCCCCCCCCCCCCATCAATTTTTATCAACCTCTCTGATCTCTTACCTAATCCAAAGTCTGAAAACCTTGCAAAAAAAAGCCTCAAAAAGAAACCTAAAGAATCAAAGGACCAAATGCCATTTTTATTCTTGAGGCAGCGGATTCAGAGATTTCCAGATGCAACTCGAGGATTCTACGAAGTGCTTGCAAGGAGAAAAAATCAGATTCGAGCTCATCAAGTTTAAAAGATCCTATCTTTGAGATCGAAAGAACAATGGAGGTGGGAGAATTGTTGGGATTCAAAATGAAAGGGGTCGAAAAGGAAGTGGAGAACTGCATTCTTCGGCAAGGTGAGTCAAACGTTCCGTCATGAATATTATGTCTCCAAATTGTAGAAGTGTGGGGTGTGAGGATAAAATTAACTGGGTCAATCGCCTTTGTCGAGATCACAAAATTGCCCTCCAAGAAACTAGAATTAAAAACACGGATGATTTTTTGGTCAAAAGAATTTGGGGAGATTATGGCTACGAAACATTTGAACTCGAGGGGCATGTCTGGAGGTATTTTGTCGATCTGGGACAATCGTATTTTTTCAAAACAAGTGATATGTTCTAATGGTCGGTAGTTTTTTTTGGAGTATGGATTCCTAAAAACATCGACCGTTGTATCATGAACGTATATACGCCCCTCAACAAGAAGCTAAGAAGAAAAAATGTGGTCCACAATTTTGCACCTTACATGCAACTGGTCTGGTGTAATAATCAGTGGTGATTTTAATGTGATTAGAGACCCGTCAGAGAAAACGTGAACTTACTTTGACCATATAGGGAGTATAAACTTTAATACCTTCATTAGCGAGGCAGACATCACAGAAATGCCTTCTATTGGAAGACGTTTTACTTGGTCCAATAAGGCCGATTCTAAATCAGCAAGCTGGACATATTCTTCGTCTCTAGGAACTTCCTAGACATCTGGCCGAATTTGTGTTGCTACATCAAAGGGACAAATCTGATCATTGTCCTATCATCTTAAAAGACAATTGGGGAGACTTTGGCCCCATCCCATTTAAGATTTTCAGTTCTTGGCTCAACATGATGGACTTCAAAATACTGGTTGAAAAGGAATGGAAGGATGGATGCCATGTCCGATCTGAATGTAAACTTACTGATCTCTAAAACAAACTAAAACTGCTTAAAGAAAAATCAGAAATTGGTGGAAAGTGAAGAAATCCATCCTCGATGAAGAAAAGAAGAAGGCCTTGGCGATTATCTATGAAGTTGACTTTGCCATCGAAAATGGGTCGGCTGATGAATCGGATATCACCAGGAGGCTTGATGCTATCAAGATTAAATCGGAGATCGAAAAGAAACAAAGAGGATATGTGTTAAAAGAAAATTTTAAATGGTCTCAGGATAGAGACGAAAACTCTCGGTACTTTCATGGTGTAATTAACCACAGAAGAAATAAACAAAGAATTAGAGGGGTGTTGGTTAACGGTCTCTGGAAAGAAGACCCTCTTGTTGTCAAAGAGCAGTTTATGTCCTTTTTCAGAAACAAACTCGGAAAACGTATGGAACATAGATGTTGTTTTAATTTATCCAGTCTCAGGAAACTTTTTGTTACGGATGCCCAATGGCTCGATAGAGACTCTCCCAAGACGAAATTAAAGAAGTGGTGTGGGACTGCGAAGACGACAAATCCCCAGGCCTGTTTTTTTTCCTTTCGGTTCATCAAACCTTTTTGGTCTGTCTTTAATTCTGATTTCTGTGATGCTATATCTGACTTTCAGGTTAATTCTTGGATCACGAAAGGATTCAACCCATCTTTCATATGTCTCATTCCAAAAGTGTCATATCCTCAAGAGTGCAAAGATTTCAGACCGATCAGTTTGGTAGGTTGCGTTTATAAGATACCCTGAACATCAAAACAAGCTAGGGAGCTCAAAAAAAGAACATGCCTTGGCTAATCGCCAAAATTCTCGCTAATCATTTAAGCCGGATCATAAACTCCATCGTGAGCGATTCTCAGTCTGCCGAGCCTGCCTTCATTAAAGGTAAATACATTTTCGATGGTGCTTTGATTGCAAATGAAATTATCAGTTGGGCCAAAGTTGATAACAAAGAGGTTATGATTACCTGATCCGTTCTTCAGGCAATGGGTTTCTCTCTAAAATGGAGGAATTGGGTTAAAGCATGTCCCCACTCTGCAACTTCCTCCGTTCTCGTTAACGGGTCGCCTACCAAGGAGTTTCGACTTCTTAGTGGTGTTAGACAAGGGGATCCACTCTCTCCCCTTCTTTTTATCGTGGCTATGGAAGGCCTCCACCTTTTCATGGAGAAGGCATGTTCTAAGCACCATATTAAAAGCCTAGATATCGGACCAAAAAGATATCAGATTTCTCATCTTTTCTACTCTGACAATGCTCTTTTCATCAACAATTGGTCGGTTGAAGAAAGAAAAAACATCAATCGAATTATGCGATGCTTCTACATGGCCTCAGGTCTTAGGCTGAATTGATCAAAAAGTGCCCTATTCGGCATCGGAGTGGGGTCGGAAAGAGTTAGAAGTGCTGCCGCGGATCTAAACTGTAAAACGGTTGTTTGCCCTGTAAATACCTCGATGTCCCGCTTGGGGTAAACAAGTCTGGAATCAAATCATGGGTTCCCATATTCGGAAAGATCCAACAAAGACTCTAACGATGGAAAGCCAATGCTTTATCAATAGGGGGAGACGTGTTCTTTCGCAAGTCGTTATGGGTAGCTTAGCAACATATTTTCTTTTGATCTACAAAGCTCCTAAATTGGTAATTGCTAAGCTCGAAAAAACTAGAAAATAACTTTTTCTGGGGTTCGACGGATAACAATAGAAAAATAGCCTGGGTCAAATGGAGATGGATTCTTAGAAGTAAAGACTTCGGTGGACTCGGGATCGGTAGTATTGAGGCTGCCCACATTGCTCTCCTCGCTAAATGGATGTGTAGATTCAGGACTAATCCCTAAGCGACATGGGTTAAAGTGATAAAGGCTCGTCACGGCTGCCATGGGGGTCTTAACTCTGAACAAAATGAAGGCCCGAGTGGTGGTCGGGCCCTTGGAGAAATGTCGTCAATGTTATCAATAACCTTACTAAAGATGGCATATTTTTTGATAATTTTTTCATGTGGGTAACGGGTTGAATACTCTCTTTTGGAAGGAAAAATGGTGCGGAGACGAAATCCTTAAAAACCACTTCCCGAGAATCTTTGCCTTAGAGTTAGACAAAGATGCTACCGTTGCTAACAAAATCGGTGTTGGTGGAGTCAATTGGAATTGGAAAAGGGAGGTAAGAAGGGTAGGGAGGAATCTGAGCTCAACGATCTAAAAAGCACCACTCATCTCGTATCTCTCAACGATCACCCTGACAAATTGCGATTGAGCTTAAATCCAAATGGGAACTTTGACGTTAAATCACTGAGAAAGATAATTGAGAAAACCCATATGGAACTCCTCCCAGCAATGATAAACATCTTCTTTTGGAGAACTCATCTCAACCGCTTCGCGTGTAAAGAAAGGTTGGCTTCTATGGGGATTGACTTATATAGTTCTTTATGCCCTCTCTGCAATGTTGATGTCGAATCTGTCAACCATCTCCTTTTCTCTTGCTATTGGACGAGACGAAAGAGATCTGGACCAAAATCGACATCTGGTGGAAATTTCCCTTTTCTGACTTCACCTCCATGGAGTCGGCTCTTAACAGTATCAATGTTTCCCGTGATACTTCTCATCATCGCAAAGGTATGGAGGCTATTCTTATGGTAACTTGCTACTCTATTTGGTGCTTCCGCAATCGATCTCTCTTTGAAAACTGCACTCTGAGGTTTAATGTTTTGTTTGATTTCGTTGTCGAAAAGTCGTTTAGTTGGGTAATTCTTAGATGCAAGGAAAGTCGTAAAAACTTTCTCGAGTGGAGATCTTCCCCTTCTACCTGTCTCGAATTGATGTATTCCCCTCGCTAGTCTCTTGCTAGCTTTCTTTTTGTTCCAATGAAATTGTCGTTTCCAAAAAAAAAATACTTCTTAGCTCTCGTAATATTTTTCATTTAATCATATATTTGTTAGAAATCCATAACGTAGAAATATTTTGATGAGGCTTAGTTTGATTTCTCTATGTACCGTAGGCTTTACATTTTCCTTGTCGTTCCCTTATTTTGATGAGGCTTAGTTTGATCGTTGCCGTTTTGTTTCCGAAGTCCGATCATTACCATCTGTGCTTCTGTTGTCCGATCATGCTCTTGTTTCGGCCATCTTCTGTATTCCGGTTGTTGCCGTCTTCTTCCTCTTGTATTTCGGTTGCCTTCGTCTCCTTACAATAAACCATTATCGTCTATGTTTTCTCGACTAGCGTCTAGAGGGTACTCTATTTGAATGAGGGGTAGCGGAAGAGTCGGGGATTGTTGTCCAGATTTAATGATTTTCAGGGGTAAATGGAGGAAATATCACCTCTGTGTCTAGACAGATACCATTTCAACTCTGTCTCCGGTCAGAACATGGTCTAATGTATGGAATGTTGTCAGAGGTCTAATTTATTTTGGTAAACACTCAACCTCTTATTTGGATAAGAGCTCCCTCTTAGTAAGAGATGTTAAGAGGTGAATAAACAACCCCTTAGACGGTTTTACACTTTGGAAAGTGTACGTTGTGAAACCTTGGGGCAAGAATAGATGTTTAAAATGGTGGCTACAAGTTTGGGAAAAAGCTTATATTAGCCCAATATACTCTTTGATTTCGAGTGATTAAATTTTTCACAAGTTTTTTGAACAAATAAATCTTTGATCTTTTTAAAACTCATTATATACATCTTTGATCTATAAAAATGTTTAATGTGGTTAGTGAAAAAAATACGAGAAAACTCAACAAACTTTTATATCTTTGAATGATTAAATTCTTAAATAAATTTAAAAAAAATAATTTAATACACATGGACATGTATAAACCAACCTGCACGTACATAAAGGGACTAAGTGTGCTTGAATATGGCTTCATATCACTACTAAACAAACCGCATTTTCGACGAATATTTCCGGCGGATTTTCGACGGAAATTAAAAAAGTCAAATCCCGTTGACTTCCGCCGGAAATCCCATTAAAATTATATATATATATATATATATATATATATATATATATATATATATATATTTAAAAAAACTACACATTTTTTCGGCGGAATTTAATTAATTACTTTTATTGATTTACGTCCGTCGGAAATCCGCCGAAAATATTTTTTATTAATTAAAAAATAATTAATTTTTAGAGTCCGTCGGAAATCCGCCGAAATTAATTTTTAATAATTAAAAATTAATTAATTTTTTTTAAGTCCGTCGAATCCGCCGGAAATATTGATTAGAAATAATAAAAAAAATATCTTTTTATAGTCCGCCGGAAATCCGCCGGAAATTGTTTTTAAAAATAAAAAAATGATTTTTATTGTCCGCCGGAAATTGTTTTTAAAAATAAAAAAAATAATTAGTTTTTATTGTCCGTCGGAAATCCGCCGGAAGTATTGATTAGAAATAAAAAAAATTTAATTTTTTATAGTCCGTCGAAAATCCGCTGGAATTTTTTTTTAAATATAAAAAAAATTATTGTCCGCCGAAAATACTTTCTAGAAATTAAAAATATTATTTTTTTTACAATCCACCGGAAATAAATTATATAAATTTAAAAGAAAATTAAATTTTTTTAAGATCCGTCGGAAACTTGATGGTTAATGGCGGATTTCATCAGATTTCCGATGGATTTTTTTTCCTATATATTTTTAGATATATTTAATGATAAATCAAACATAATTTACTTTATTGTAGAATATATCGGCTAATACACAGTTTTCAAATTAA